>CM057722.1:2500-10000 GCA_030064385.1 Melaleuca quinquenervia | reverse complement strand
AGGGTTTAGGGTTTAGGGTTTAGGGTTTAGGGTTTAGGGTTTAGGGTTTAGGGTTTAGGGTTTAGGGTTTAGGGTTTAGGGTTTAGGGTTTAGGGTTTAGGGTTTAGGGTTTAGGGTTTAGGGTTTAGGGTTTAGGGTTTAGGGTTTAGGGTTTAGGGTTTAGGGTTTAGGGTTTAGGGTTTAGGGTTTAGGGTTTAGGGTTTAGGGTTTAGGGTTTAGGGTTTAGGGTTTAGGGTTTAGGGTTTAGGGTTTAGGGTTTAGGGTTTAGGGTTTAGGGTTTAGGGTTTAGGGTTTAGGGTTTAGGGTTTAGGGTTTAGGGTTTAGGGTTTAGGGTTTAGGGTTTAGGGTTTAGGGTTTAGGGTTTAGGGTTTAGGGTTTAGGGTTTAGGGTTTAGGGTTTAGGGTTTAGGGTTTAGGGTTTAGGGTTTAGGGTTTAGGGTTTAGGGTTTAGGGTTTAGGGTTTAGGGTTTAGGGTTTAGGGTTTAGGGTTTAGGGTTTAGGGTTTAGGGTTTAGGGTTTAGGGTTTAGGGTTTAGGGTTTAGGGTTTAGGGTTTAGGGTTTAGGGTTTAGGGTTTAGGGTTTAGGGTTTAGGGTTTAGGGTTTAGGGTTTAGGGTTTAGGGTTTAGGGTTTAGGGTTTAGGGTTTAGGGTTTAGGGTTTAGGGTTTAGGGTTTAGGGTTTAGGGTTTAGGGTTTAGGGTTTAGGGTTTAGGGTTTAGGGTTTAGGGTTTAGGGTTTAGGGTTTAGGGTTTAGGGTTTAGGGTTTAGGGTTTAGGGTTTAGGGTTTAGGGTTTAGGGTTTAGGGTTTAGGGTTTAGGGTTTAGGGTTTAGGGTTTAGGGTTTAGGGTTTAGGGTTTAGGGTTTAGGGTTTAGGGTTTAGGGTTTAGGGTTTAGGGTTTAGGGTTTAGGGTTTAGGGTTTAGGGTTTAGGGTTTAGGGTTTAGGGTTTAGGGTTTAGGGTTTAGGGTTTAGGGTTTAGGGTTTAGGGTTTAGGGTTTAGGGTTTAGGGTTTAGGGTTTAGGGTTTAGGGTTTAGGGTTTAGGGTTTAGGGTTTAGGGTTTAGGGTTTAGGGTTTAGGGTTTAGGGTTTAGGGTTTAGGGTTTAGGGTTTAGGGTTTAGGGTTTAGGGTTTAGGGTTTAGGGTTTAGGGTTTAGGGTTTAGGGTTTAGGGTTTAGGGTTTAGGGTTTAGGGTTTAGGGTTTAGGGTTTAGGGTTTAGGGTTTAGGGTTTAGGGTTTAGGGTTTAGGGTTTAGGGTTTAGGGTTTAGGGTTTAGGGTTTAGGGTTTAGGGTTTAGGGTTTAGGGTTTAGGGTTTAGGGTTTAGGGTTTAGGGTTTAGGGTTTAGGGTTTAGGGTTTAGGGTTTAGGGTTTAGGGTTTAGGGTTTAGGGTTTAGGGTTTAGGGTTTAGGGTTTAGGGTTTAGGGTTTAGGGTTTAGGGTTTAGGGTTTAGGGTTTAGGGTTTAGGGTTTAGGGTTTAGGGTTTAGGGTTTAGGGTTTAGGGTTTAGGGTTTAGGGTTTAGGGTTTAGGGTTTAGGGTTTAGGGTTTAGGGTTTAGGGTTTAGGGTTTAGGGTTTAGGGTTTAGGGTTTAGGGTTTAGGGTTTAGGGTTTAGGGTTTAGGGTTTAGGGTTTAGGGTTTAGGGTTTAGGGTTTAGGGTTTAGGGTTTAGGGTTTAGGGTTTAGGGTTTAGGGTTTAGGGTTTAGGGTTTAGGGTTTAGGGTTTAGGGTTTAGGGTTTAGGGTTTAGGGTTTAGGGTTTAGGGTTTAGGGTTTAGGGTTTAGGGTTTAGGGTTTAGGGTTTAGGGTTTAGGGTTTAGGGTTTAGGGTTTAGGGTTTAGGGTTTAGGGTTTAGGGTTTAGGGTTTAGGGTTTAGGGTTTAGGGTTTAGGGTTTAGGGTTTAGGGTTTAGGGTTTAGGGTTTAGGGTTTAGGGTTTAGGGTTTAGGGTTTAGGGTTTAGGGTTTAGGGTTTAGGGTTTAGGGTTTAGGGTTTAGGGTTTAGGGTTTAGGGTTTAGGGTTTAGGGTTTAGGGTTTAGGGTTTAGGGTTTAGGGTTTAGGGTTTAGGGTTTAGGGTTTAGGGTTTAGGGTTTAGGGTTTAGGGTTTAGGGTTTAGGGTTTAGGGTTTAGGGTTAGGGTTTAGGGTTTAGGGTTTAGGGTTTAGGGTTTAGGGTTTAGGGTTTAGGGTTTAGGGTTTAGTGGTTTAGGGTTTAGGTTTAGGATTAGTGTTAGGGTTTAGGGTTTAGGTTTTAGGTTTAGTGTTTATGGTTTAGGTTTTAGGTTATTTTATCGGTATTAGTTTTATGTTTTATGTATTAGGGTTAAGGTTTTACTTGTTTATTTTTTATTGATTATGGTTTAGGTTTATTGTTTAGGTTTTATGGTTAGGGTTTTTTTATTTTAGGTTTAGGGTTTAGGGTTTAGGGTTTAGGGTTTAGGGTTTAGGGTTTAGGGTTTAGGGTTTAGGGTTTAGGGTTTAGGGTTTAGGGTTTAGGGTTTAGGGTTTAGGGTTTAGGGTTTAGGGTTTAGGGTTTAGGGTTTAGGGTTTAGGGTTTAGGGTTTAGGGTTTAGGGTTTAGGGTTTAGGGTTTAGGGTTTAGGGTTTAGGGTTTAGGGTTTAGGGTTTAGGGTTTAGGGTTTAGGGTTTAGGGTTTAGGGTTTAGGGTTTAGGGTTTAGGGTTTAGGGTTTAGGGTTTAGGGTTTAGGGTTTAGGGTTTAGGGTTTAGGGTTTAGGGTTTAGGGTTTAGGGTTTAGGGTTTAGGGTTTAGGGTTTAGGGTTTAGGGTTTAGGGTTTAGGGTTTAGGGTTTAGGGTTTAGGGTTTAGGGTTTAGGGTTTAGGGTTTAGGGTTTAGGGTTTAGGGTTTAGGGTTTAGGGTTTAGGGTTTAGGGTTTAGGGTTTAGGGTTTAGGGTTTAGGGTTTAGGGTTTAGGGTTTAGGGTTTAGGGTTTAGGGTTTAGGGTTTAGGGTTTAGGGTTTAGGGTTTAGGGTTTAGGGTTTAGGGTTTAGGGTTTAGGGTTTAGGGTTTAGGGTTTAGGGTTTAGGGTTTAGGGTTTAGGGTTTAGGGTTTAGGGTTTAGGGTTTAGGGTTTAGGGTTTAGGGTTTAGGGTTTAGGGTTTAGGGTTTAGGGTTTAGGGTTTAGGGTTTAGGGTTTAGGGTTTAGGGTTTAGGGTTTAGGGTTTAGGGTTTAGGGTTTAGGGTTTAGGGTTTAGGGTTTAGGGTTTAGGGTTTAGGGTTTAGGGTTTAGGGTTTAGGGTTTAGGGTTTAGGGTTTAGGGTTTAGGGTTTAGGGTTTAGGGTTTAGGGTTTAGGGTTTAGGGTTTAGGGTTTAGGGTTTAGGGTTTAGGGTTTAGGGTTTAGGGTTTAGGGTTTAGGGTTTAGGGTTTAGGGTTTAGGGTTTAGGGTTTAGGGTTTAGGGTTTAGGGTTTAGGGTTTAGGGTTTAGGGTTTAGGGTTTAGGGTTTAGGGTTTAGGGTTTAGGGTTTAGGGTTTAGGGTTTAGGGTTTAGGGTTTAGGGTTTAGGGTTTAGGGTTTAGGGTTTAGGGTTTAGGGTTTAGGGTTTAGGGTTTAGGGTTTAGGGTTTAGGGTTTAGGGTTTAGGGTTTAGGGTTTAGGGTTTAGGGTTTAGGGTTTAGGGTTTAGGGTTTAGGGTTTAGGGTTTAGGGTTTAGGGTTTAGGGTTTAGGGTTTAGGGTTTAGGGTTTAGGGTTTAGGGTTTAGGGTTTAGGGTTTAGGGTTTAGGGTTTAGGGTTTAGGGTTTAGGGTTTAGGGTTTAGGGTTTAGGGTTTAGGGTTTAGGGTTTAGGGTTTAGGGTTTAGGGTTTAGGGTTTAGGGTTTAGGGTTTAGGGTTTAGGGTTTAGGGTTTAGGGTTTAGGGTTTAGGGTTTAGGGTTTAGGGTTTAGGGTTTAGGGTTTAGGGTTTAGGGTTTAGGGTTTAGGGTTTAGGGTTTAGGGTTTAGGGTTTAGGGTTTAGGGTTTAGGGTTTAGGGTTTAGGGTTTAGGGTTTAGGGTTTAGGGTTTAGGGTTTAGGGTTTAGGGTTTAGGGTTTAGGGTTTAGGGTTTAGGGTTTAGGGTTTAGGGTTTAGGGTTTAGGGTTTAGGGTTTAGGGTTTAGGGTTTAGGGTTTAGGGTTTAGGGTTTAGGGTTTAGGGTTTAGGGTTTAGGGTTTAGGGTTTAGGGTTTAGGGTTTAGGGTTTAGGGTTTAGGGTTTAGGGTTTAGGGTTTAGGGTTTAGGGTTTAGGGTTTAGGGTTTAGGGTTTAGGGTTTAGGGTTTAGGGTTTAGGGTTTAGGGTTTAGGGTTTAGGGTTTAGGGTTTAGGGTTTAGGGTTTAGGGTTTAGGGTTTAGGGTTTAGGGTTTAGGGTTTAGGGTTTAGGGTTTAGGGTTTAGGGTTTAGGGTTTAGGGTTTAGGGTTTAGGGTTTAGGGTTTAGGGTTTAGGGTTTAGGGTTTAGGGTTTAGGGTTTAGGGTTTAGGGTTTAGGGTTTAGGGTTTAGGGTTTAGGGTTTAGGGTTTAGGGTTTAGGGTTTAGGGTTTAGGGTTTAGGGTTTAGGGTTTAGGGTTTAGGGTTTAGGGTTTAGGGTTTAGGGTTTAGGGTTTAGGGTTTAGGGTTTAGGGTTTAGGGTTTAGGGTTTAGGGTTTAGGGTTTAGGGTTTAGGGTTTAGGGTTTAGGGTTTAGGGTTTAGGGTTTAGGGTTTAGGGTTTAGGGTTTAGGGTTTAGGGTTTAGGGTTTAGGGTTTAGGGTTTAGGGTTTAGGGTTTAGGGTTTAGGGTTTAGGGTTTAGGGTTTAGGGTTTAGGGTTTAGGGTTTAGGGTTTAGGGTTTAGGGTTTAGGGTTTAGGGTTTAGGGTTTAGGGTTTAGGGTTTAGGGTTTAGGGTTTAGGGTTTAGGGTTTAGGGTTTAGGGTTTAGGGTTTAGGGTTTAGGGTTTAGGGTTTAGGGTTTAGGGTTTAGGGTTTAGGGTTTAGGGTTTAGGGTTTAGGGTTTAGGGTTTAGGGTTTAGGGTTTAGGGTTTAGGGTTTAGGGTTTAGGGTTTAGGGTTTAGGGTTTAGGGTTTAGGGTTTAGGGTTTAGGGTTTAGGGTTTAGGGTTTAGGGTTTAGGGTTTAGGGTTTAGGGTTTAGGGTTTAGGGTTTAGGGTTTAGGGTTTAGGGTTTAGGGTTTAGGGTTTAGGGTTTAGGGTTTAGGGTTTAGGGTTTAGGGTTTAGGGTTTAGGGTTTAGGGTTTAGGGTTTAGGGTTTAGGGTTTAGGGTTTAGGGTTTAGGGTTTAGGGTTTAGGGTTTAGGGTTTAGGGTTTAGGGTTTAGGGTTTAGGGTTTAGGGTTTAGGGTTTAGGGTTTAGGGTTTAGGGTTTAGGGTTTAGGGTTTAGGGTTTAGGGTTTAGGGTTTAGGGTTTAGGGTTTAGGGTTTAGGGTTTAGGGTTTAGGGTTTAGGGTTTAGGGTTTAGGGTTTAGGGTTTAGGGTTTAGGGTTTAGGGTTTAGGGTTTAGGGTTTAGGGTTTAGGGTTTAGGGTTTAGGGTTTAGGGTTTAGGGTTTAGGGTTTAGGGTTTAGGGTTTAGGGTTTAGGGTTTAGGGTTTAGGGTTTAGGGTTTAGGGTTTAGGGTTTAGGGTTTAGGGTTTAGGGTTTAGGGTTTAGGGTTTAGGGTTTAGGGTTTAGGGTTTAGGGTTTAGGGTTTAGGGTTTAGGGTTTAGGGTTTAGGGTTTAGGGTTTAGGGTTTAGGGTTTAGGGTTTAGGGTTTAGGGTTTAGGGTTTAGGGTTTAGGGTTTAGGGTTTAGGGTTTAGGGTTTAGGGTTTAGGGTTTAGGGTTTAGGGTTTAGGGTTTAGGGTTTAGGGTTTAGGGTTTAGGGTTTAGGGTTTAGGGTTTAGGGTTTAGGGTTTAGGGTTTAGGGTTTAGGGTTTAGGGTTTAGGGTTTAGGGTTTAGGGTTTAGGGTTTAGGGTTTAGGGTTTAGGGTTTAGGGTTTAGGGTTTAGGGTTTAGGGTTTAGGGTTTAGGGTTTAGGGTTTAGGGTTTAGGGTTTAGGGTTTAGGGTTTAGGGTTTAGGGTTTAGGGTTTAGGGTTTAGGGTTTAGGGTTTAGGGTTTAGGGTTTAGGGTTTAGGGTTTAGGGTTTAGGGTTTAGGGTTTAGGGTTTAGGGTTTAGGGTTTAGGGTTTAGGGTTTAGGGTTTAGGGTTTAGGGTTTAGGGTTTAGGGTTTAGGGTTTAGGGTTTAGGGTTTAGGGTTTAGGGTTTAGGGTTTAGGGTTTAGGGTTTAGGGTTTAGGGTTTAGGGTTTAGGGTTTAGGGTTTAGGGTTTAGGGTTTAGGGTTTAGGGTTTAGGGTTTAGGGTTTAGGGTTTAGGGTTTAGGGTTTAGGGTTTAGGGTTTAGGGTTTAGGGTTTAGGGTTTAGGGTTTAGGGTTTAGGGTTTAGGGTTTAGGGTTTAGGGTTTAGGGTTTAGGGTTTAGGGTTTAGGGTTTAGGGTTTAGGGTTTAGGGTTTAGGGTTTAGGGTTTAGGGTTTAGGGTTTAGGGTTTAGGGTTTAGGGTTTAGGGTTTAGGGTTTAGGGTTTAGGGTTTAGGGTTTAGGGTTTAGGGTTTAGGGTTTAGGGTTTAGGGTTTAGGGTTTAGGGTTTAGGGTTTAGGGTTTAGGGTTTAGGGTTTAGGGTTTAGGGTTTAGGGTTTAGGGTTTAGGGTTTAGGGTTTAGGGTTTAGGGTTTAGGGTTTAGGGTTTAGGGTTTAGGGTTTAGGGTTTAGGGTTTAGGGTTTAGGGTTTAGGGTTTAGGGTTTAGGGTTTAGGGTTTAGGGTTTAGGGTTTAGGGTTTAGGGTTTAGGGTTTAGGGTTTAGGGTTTAGGGTTTAGGGTTTAGGGTTTAGGGTTTAGGGTTTAGGGTTTAGGGTTTAGGGTTTAGGGTTTAGGGTTTAGGGTTTAGGGTTTAGGGTTTAGGGTTTAGGGTTTAGGGTTTAGGGTTTAGGGTTTAGGGTTTAGGGTTTAGGGTTTAGGGTTTAGGGTTTAGGGTTTAGGGTTTAGGGTTTAGGGTTTAGGGTTTAGGGTTTAGGGTTTAGGGTTTAGGGTTTAGGGTTTAGGGTTTAGGGTTTAGGGTTTAGGGTTTAGGGTTTAGGGTTTAGGGTTTAGGGTTTAGGGTTTAGGGTTTAGGGTTTAGGGTTTAGGGTTTAGGGTTTAGGGTTTAGGGTTTAGGGTTTAGGGTTTAGGGTTTAGGGTTTAGGGTTTAGGGTTTAGGGTTTAGGGTTTAGGGTTTAGGGTTTAGGGTTTAGGGTTTAGGGTTTAGGGTTTAGGGTTTAGGGTTTAGGGTTTAGGGTTTAGGGTTTAGGGTTTAGGGTTTAGGGTTTAGGGTTTAGGGTTTAGGGTTTAGGGTTTAGGGTTTAGGGTTTAGGGTTTAGGGTTTAGGGTTTAGGGTTTAGGGTTTAGGGTTTAGGGTTTAGGGTTTAGGGTTTAGGGTTTAGGGTTTAGGGTTTAGGGTTTAGGGTTTAGGGTTTAGGGTTTAGGGTTTAGGGTTTAGGGTTTAGGGTTTAGGGTTTAGGGTTTAGGGTTTAGGGTTTAGG
>CM057721.1:17834416-17844116 GCA_030064385.1 Melaleuca quinquenervia | reverse complement strand
CCTAAACCCTAAACCCTAAACCCTAAACCCTAAACCCTAAACCCTAAACCCTAAACCCTAAACCCTAAACCCTAAACCCTAAACCCTAAACCCTAAACCCTAAACCCTAAACCCTAAACCCTAAACCCTAAACCCTAAACCCTAAACCCTAAACCCTAAACCCTAAACCCTAAACCCTAAACCCTAAACCCTAAACCCTAAACCCTAAACCCTAAACCCTAAACCCTAAACCCTAAACCCTAAACCCTAAACCCTAAACCCTAAACCCTAAACCCTAAACCCTAAACCCTAAACCCTAAACCCTAAACCCTAAACCCTAAACCCTAAACCCTAAACCCTAAACCCTAAACCCTAAACCCTAAACCCTAAACCCTAAACCCTAAACCCTAAACCCTAAACCCTAAACCCTAAACCCTAAACCCTAAACCCTAAACCCTAAACCCTAAACCCTAAACCCTAAACCCTAAACCCTAAACCCTAAACCCTAAACCCTAAACCCTAAACCCTAAACCCTAAACCCTAAACCCTAAACCCTAAACCCTAAACCCTAAACCCTAAACCCTAAACCCTAAACCCTAAACCCTAAACCCTAAACCCTAAACCCTAAACCCTAAACCCTAAACCCTAAACCCTAAACCCTAAACCCTAAACCCTAAACCCTAAACCCTAAACCCTAAACCCTAAACCCTAAACCCTAAACCCTAAACCCTAAACCCTAAACCCTAAACCCTAAACCCTAAACCCTAAACCCTAAACCCTAAACCCTAAACCCTAAACCCTAAACCCTAAACCCTAAACCCTAAACCCTAAACCCTAAACCCTAAACCCTAAACCCTAAACCCTAAACCCTAAACCCTAAACCCTAAACCCTAAACCCTAAACCCTAAACCCTAAACCCTAAACCCTAAACCCTAAACCCTAAACCCTAAACCCTAAACCCTAAACCCTAAACCCTAAACCCTAAACCCTAAACCCTAAACCCTAAACCCTAAACCCTAAACCCTAAACCCTAAACCCTAAACCCTAAACCCTAAACCCTAAACCCTAAACCCTAAACCCTAAACCCTAAACCCTAAACCCTAAACCCTAAACCCTAAACCCTAAACCCTAAACCCTAAACCCTAAACCCTAAACCCTAAACCCTAAACCCTAAACCCTAAACCCTAAACCCTAAACCCTAAACCCTAAACCCTAAACCCTAAACCCTAAACCCTAAACCCTAAACCCTAAACCCTAAACCCTAAACCCTAAACCCTAAACCCTAAACCCTAAACCCTAAACCCTAAACCCTAAACCCTAAACCCTAAACCCTAAACCCTAAACCCTAAACCCTAAACCCTAAACCCTAAACCCTAAACCCTAAACCCTAAACCCTAAACCCTAAACCCTAAACCCTAAACCCTAAACCCTAAACCCTAAACCCTAAACCCTAAACCCTAAACCCTAAACCCTAAACCCTAAACCCTAAACCCTAAACCCTAAACCCTAAACCCTAAACCCTAAACCCTAAACCCTAAACCCTAAACCCTAAACCCTAAACCCTAAACCCTAAACCCTAAACCCTAAACCCTAAACCCTAAACCCTAAACCCTAAACCCTAAACCCTAAACCCTAAACCCTAAACCCTAAACCCTAAACCCTAAACCCTAAACCCTAAACCCTAAACCCTAAACCCTAAACCCTAAACCCTAAACCCTAAACCCTAAACCCTAAACCCTAAACCCTAAACCCTAAACCCTAAACCCTAAACCCTAAACCCTAAACCCTAAACCCTAAACCCTAAACCCTAAACCCTAAACCCTAAACCCTAAACCCTAAACCCTAAACCCTAAACCCTAAACCCTAAACCCTAAACCCTAAACCCTAAACCCTAAACCCTAAACCCTAAACCCTAAACCCTAAACCCTAAACCCTAAACCCTAAACCCTAAACCCTAAACCCTAAACCCTAAACCCTAAACCCTAAACCCTAAACCCTAAACCCTAAACCCTAAACCCTAAACCCTAAACCCTAAACCCTAAACCCTAAACCCTAAACCCTAAACCCTAAACCCTAAACCCTAAACCCTAAACCCTAAACCCTAAACCCTAAACCCTAAACCCTAAACCCTAAACCCTAAACCCTAAACCCTAAACCCTAAACCCTAAACCCTAAACCCTAAACCCTAAACCCTAAACCCTAAACCCTAAACCCTAAACCCTAAACCCTAAACCCTAAACCCTAAACCCTAAACCCTAAACCCTAAACCCTAAACCCTAAACCCTAAACCCTAAACCCTAAACCCTAAACCCTAAACCCTAAACCCTAAACCCTAAACCCTAAACCCTAAACCCTAAACCCTAAACCCTAAACCCTAAACCCTAAACCCTAAACCCTAAACCCTAAACCCTAAACCCTAAACCCTAAACCCTAAACCCTAAACCCTAAACCCTAAACCCTAAACCCTAAACCCTAAACCCTAAACCCTAAACCCTAAACCCTAAACCCTAAACCCTAAACCCTAAACCCTAAACCCTAAACCCTAAACCCTAAACCCTAAACCCTAAACCCTAAACCCTAAACCCTAAACCCTAAACCCTAAACCCTAAACCCTAAACCCTAAACCCTAAACCCTAAACCCTAAACCCTAAACCCTAAACCCTAAACCCTAAACCCTAAACCCTAAACCCTAAACCCTAAACCCTAAACCCTAAACCCTAAACCCTAAACCCTAAACCCTAAACCCTAAACCCTAAACCCTAAACCCTAAACCCTAAACCCTAAACCCTAAACCCTAACCCTAAACCCTAAACCCTAAACCCTAAACCCTAAACCCTAAACCCTAAACCCTAAACCCTAAACCCTAAACCCTAAACCCTAAACCCTAAACCCTAAACCCTAAACCCTAAACCCTAAACCCTAAACCCTAAACCCTAAACCCTAAACCCTAAACCCTAAACCCTAAACCCTAAACCCTAAACCCTAAACCCTAAACCCTAAACCCTAAACCCTAAACCCTAAACCCTAAACCCTAAACCCTAAACCCTAAACCCTAAACCCTAAACCCTAAACCCTAAACCCTAAACCCTAAACCCTAAACCCTAAACCCTAAACCCTAAACCCTAAACCCTAAACCCTAAACCCTAAACCCTAAACCCTAAACCCTAAACCCTAAACCCTAAACCCTAAACCCTAAACCCTAAACCCTAAACCCTAAACCCTAAACCCTAAACCCTAAACCCTAAACCCTAAACCCTAAACCCTAAACCCTAAACCCTAAACCCTAAACCCTAAACCCTAAACCCTAAACCCTAAACCCTAAACCCTAAACCCTAAACCCTAAACCCTAAACCCTAAACCCTAAACCCTAAACCCTAAACCCTAAACCCTAAACCCTAAACCCTAAACCCTAAACCCTAAACCCTAAACCCTAAACCCTAAACCCTAAACCCTAAACCCTAAACCCTAAACCCTAAACCCTAAACCCTAAACCCTAAACCCTAAACCCTAAACCCTAAACCCTAAACCCTAAACCCTAAACCCTAAACCCTAAACCCTAAACCCTAAACCCTAAACCCTAAACCCTAAACCCTAAACCCTAAACCCTAAACCCTAAACCCTAAACCCTAAACCCTAAACCCTAAACCCTAAACCCTAAACCCTAAACCCTAAACCCTAAACCCTAAACCCTAAACCCTAAACCCTAAACCCTAAACCCTAAACCCTAAACCCTAAACCCTAAACCCTAAACCCTAAACCCTAAACCCTAAACCCTAAACCCTAAACCCTAAACCCTAAACCCTAAACCCTAAACCCTAAACCCTAAACCCTAAACCCTAAACCCTAAACCCTAAACCCTAAACCCTAAACCCTAAACCCTAAACCCTAAACCCTAAACCCTAAACCCTAAACCCTAAACCCTAAACCCTAAACCCTAAACCCTAAACCCTAAACCCTAAACCCTAAACCCTAAACCCTAAACCCTAAACCCTAAACCCTAAACCCTAAACCCTAAACCCTAAACCCTAAACCCTAAACCCTAAACCCTAAACCCTAAACCCTAAACCCTAAACCCTAAACCCTAAACCCTAAACCCTAAACCCTAAACCCTAAACCCTAAACCCTAAACCCTAAACCCTAAACCCTAAACCCTAAACCCTAAACCCTAAACCCTAAACCCTAAACCCTAAACCCTAAACCCTAAACCCTAAACCCTAAACCCTAAACCCTAAACCCTAAACCCTAAACCCTAAACCCTAAACCCTAAACCCTAAACCCTAAACCCTAAACCCTAAACCCTAAACCCTAAACCCTAAACCCTAAACCCTAAACCCTAAACCCTAAACCCTAAACCCTAAACCCTAAACCCTAAACCCTAAACCCTAAACCCTAAACCCTAAACCCTAAACCCTAAACCCTAAACCCTAAACCCTAAACCCTAAACCCTAAACCCTAAACCCTAAACCCTAAACCCTAAACCCTAAACCCTAAACCCTAAACCCTAAACCCTAAACCCTAAACCCTAAACCCTAAACCCTAAACCCTAAACCCTAAACCCTAAACCCTAAACCCTAAACCCTAAACCCTAAACCCTAAACCCTAAACCCTAAACCCTAAACCCTAAACCCTAAACCCTAAACCCTAAACCCTAAACCCTAAACCCTAAACCCTAAACCCTAAACCCTAAACCCTAAACCCTAAACCCTAAACCCTAAACCCTAAACCCTAAACCCTAAACCCTAAACCCTAAACCCTAAACCCTAAACCCTAAACCCTAAACCCTAAACCCTAAACCCTAAACCCTAAACCCTAAACCCTAAACCCTAAACCCTAAACCCTAAACCCTAAACCCTAAACCCTAAACCCTAAACCCTAAACCCTAAACCCTAAACCCTAAACCCTAAACCCTAAACCCTAAACCCTAAACCCTAAACCCTAAACCCTAAACCCTAAACCCTAAACCCTAAACCCTAAACCCTAAACCCTAAACCCTAAACCCTAAACCCTAAACCCTAAACCCTAAACCCTAAACCCTAAACCCTAAACCCTAAACCCTAAACCCTAAACCCTAAACCCTAAACCCTAAACCCTAAACCCTAAACCCTAAACCCTAAACCCTAAACCCTAAACCCTAAACCCTAAACCCTAAACCCTAAACCCTAAACCCTAAACCCTAAACCCTAAACCCTAAACCCTAAACCCTAAACCCTAAACCCTAAACCCTAAACCCTAAACCCTAAACCCTAAACCCTAAACCCTAAACCCTAAACCCTAAACCCTAAACCCTAAACCCTAAACCCTAAACCCTAAACCCTAAACCCTAAACCCTAAACCCTAAACCCTAAACCCTAAACCCTAAACCCTAAACCCTAAACCCTAAACCCTAAACCCTAAACCCTAAACCCTAAACCCTAAACCCTAAACCCTAAACCCTAAACCCTAAACCCTAAACCCTAAACCCTAAACCCTAAACCCTAAACCCTAAACCCTAAACCCTAAACCCTAAACCCTAAACCCTAAACCCTAAACCCTAAACCCTAAACCCTAAACCCTAAACCCTAAACCCTAAACCCTAAACCCTAAACCCTAAACCCTAAACCCTAAACCCTAAACCCTAAACCCTAAACCCTAAACCCTAAACCCTAAACCCTAAACCCTAAACCCTAAACCCTAAACCCTAAACCCTAAACCCTAAACCCTAAACCCTAAACCCTAAACCCTAAACCCTAAACCCTAAACCCTAAACCCTAAACCCTAAACCCTAAACCCTAAACCCTAAACCCTAAACCCTAAACCCTAAACCCTAAACCCTAAACCCTAAACCCTAAACCCTAAACCCTAAACCCTAAACCCTAAACCCTAAACCCTAAACCCTAAACCCTAAACCCTAAACCCTAAACCCTAAACCCTAAACCCTAAACCCTAAACCCTAAACCCTAAACCCTAAACCCTAAACCCTAAACCCTAAACCCTAAACCCTAAACCCTAAACCCTAAACCCTAAACCCTAAACCCTAAACCCTAAACCCTAAACCCTAAACCCTAAACCCTAAACCCTAAACCCTAAACCCTAAACCCTAAACCCTAAACCCTAAACCCTAAACCCTAAACCCTAAACCCTAAACCCTAAACCCTAAACCCTAAACCCTAAACCCTAAACCCTAAACCCTAAACCCTAAACCCTAAACCCTAAACCCTAAACCCTAAACCCTAAACCCTAAACCCTAAACCCTAAACCCTAAACCCTAAACCCTAAACCCTAAACCCTAAACCCTAAACCCTAAACCCTAAACCCTAAACCCTAAACCCTAAACCCTAAACCCTAAACCCTAAACCCTAAACCCTAAACCCTAAACCCTAAACCCTAAACCCTAAACCCTAAACCCTAAACCCTAAACCCTAAACCCTAAACCCTAAACCCTAAACCCTAAACCCTAAACCCTAAACCCTAAACCCTAAACCCTAAACCCTAAACCCTAAACCCTAAACCCTAAACCCTAAACCCTAAACCCTAAACCCTAAACCCTAAACCCTAAACCCTAAACCCTAAACCCTAAACCCTAAACCCTAAACCCTAAACCCTAAACCCTAAACCCTAAACCCTAAACCCTAAACCCTAAACCCTAAACCCTAAACCCTAAACCCTAAACCCTAAACCCTAAACCCTAAACCCTAAACCCTAAACCCTAAACCCTAAACCCTAAACCCTAAACCCTAAACCCTAAACCCTAAACCCTAAACCCTAAACCCTAAACCCTAAACCCTAAACCCTAAACCCTAAACCCTAAACCCTAAACCCTAAACCCTAAACCCTAAACCCTAAACCCTAAACCCTAAACCCTAAACCCTAAACCCTAAACCCTAAACCCTAAACCCTAAACCCTAAACCCTAAACCCTAAACCCTAAACCCTAAACCCTAAACCCTAAACCCTAAACCCTAAACCCTAAACCCTAAACCCTAAACCCTAAACCCTAAACCCTAAACCCTAAACCCTAAACCCTAAACCCTAAACCCTAAACCCTAAACCCTAAACCCTAAACCCTAAACCCTAAACCCTAAACCCTAAACCCTAAACCCTAAACCCTAAACCCTAAACCCTAAACCCTAAACCCTAAACCCTAAACCCTAAACCCTAAACCCTAAACCCTAAACCCTAAACCCTAAACCCTAAACCCTAAACCCTAAACCCTAAACCCTAAACCCTAAACCCTAAACCCTAAACCCTAAACCCTAAACCCTAAACCCTAAACCCTAAACCCTAAACCCTAAACCCTAAACCCTAAACCCTAAACCCTAAACCCTAAACCCTAAACCCTAAACCCTAAACCCTAAACCCTAAACCCTAAACCCTAAACCCTAAACCCTAAACCCTAAACCCTAAACCCTAAACCCTAAACCCTAAACCCTAACCCTAAACCCTAAACCCTAAACCCTAAACCCTAAACCCTAAACCCTAAACCCTAAACCCTAAACCCTAAACCCTAAACCCTAAACCCTAAACCCTAAACCCTAAACCCTAAACCCTAAACCCTAAACCCTAAACCCTAAACCCTAAACCCTAAACCCTAAACCCTAAACCCTAAACCCTAAACCCTAAACCCTAAACCCTAAACCCTAAACCCTAAACCCTAAACCCTAAACCCTAAACCCTAAACCCTAAACCCTAAACCCTAAACCCTAAACCCTAAACCCTAAACCCTAAACCCTAAACCCTAAACCCTAAACCCTAAACCCTAAACCCTAAACCCTAAACCCTAAACCCTAAACCCTAAACCCTAAACCCTAAACCCTAAACCCTAAACCCTAACCCTAAACCCTAAACCCTAAACCCTAAACCCTAAACCCTAAACCCTAAACCCTAAACCCTAAACCCTAAACCCTAAACCCTAAACCCTAAACCCTAAACCCTAAACCCTAAACCCTAAACCCTAAACCCTAAACCCTAAACCCTAAACCCTAAACCCTAAACCCTAAACCCTAAACCCTAAACCCTAAACCCTAAACCCTAAACCCTAAACCCTAAACCCTAAACCCTAAACCCTAAACCCTAAACCCTAAACCCTAAACCCTAAACCCTAAACCCTAAACCCTAAACCCTAAACCCTAAACCCTAAACCCTAAACCCTAAACCCTAAACCCTAAACCCTAAACCCTAAACCCTAAACCCTAAACCCTAAACCCTAAACCCTAAACCCTAAACCCTAAACCCTAAACCCTAAACCCTAAACCCTAAACCCTAAACCCTAAACCCTAAACCCTAAACCCTAAACCCTAAACCCTAAACCCTAAACCCTAAACCCTAAACCCTAAACCCTAAACCCTAAACCCTAAACCCTAAACCCTAACCCTAAACCCTAAACCCTAAACCCTAAACCCTAAACCCTAAACCCTAAACCCTAAACCCTAAACCCTAAACCCTAAACCCTAAACCCTAAACCCTAAACCCTAAACCCTAAACCCTAAACCCTAAACCCTAAACCCTAAACCCTAAACCCTAAACCCTAAACCCTAAACCCTAAACCCTAAACCCTAAACCCTAAACCCTAAACCCTAAACCCTAAACCCTAAACCCTAAACCCTAAACCCTAAACCCTAAACCCTAAACCCTAAACCCTAAACCCTAAACCCTAAACCCTAAACCCTAAACCCTAAACCCTAAACCCTAAACCCTAAACCCTAAACCCTAAACCCTAAACCCTAAACCCTAAACCCTAAACCCTAAACCCTAAACCCTAAACCCTAAACCCTAAACCCTAAACCCTAAACCCTAAACCCTAAACCCTAAACCCTAAACCCTAAACCCTAAACCCTAAACCCTAAACCCTAAACCCTAAACCCTAAACCCTAAACCCTAAACCCTAAACCCTAAACCCTAAACCCTAAACCCTAAACCCTAAACCCTAAACCCTAAACCCTAAACCCTAAACCCTAAACCCTAAACCCTAAACCCTAAACCCTAAACCCTAAACCCTAAACCCTAAACCCTAAACCCTAAACCCTAAACCCTAAACCCTAAACCCTAAACCCTAAACCCTAAACCCTAAACCCTAAACCCTAAACCCTAAACCCTAAACCCTAAACCCTAAACCCTAAACCCTAAACCCTAAACCCTAAACCCTAAACCCTAAACCCTAAACCCTAAACCCTAAACCCTAAACCCTAAACCCTAAACCCTAAACCCTAAACCCTAAACCCTAAACCCTAAACCCTAAACCCTAAACCCTAAACCCTAAACCCTAAACCCTAAACCCTAAACCCTAAACCCTAAACCCTAAACCCTAAACCCTAAACCCTAAACCCTAAACCCTAAACCCTAAACCCTAAACCCTAAACCCTAAACCCTAAACCCTAAACCCTAAACCCTAAACCCTAAACCCTAAACCCTAAACCCTAAACCCTAAACCCTAAACCCTAAACCCTAAACCCTAAACCCTAAACCCTAAACCCTAAACCCTAAACCCTAAACCCTAAACCCTAAACCCTAAACCCTAAACCCTAAACCCTAAACCCTAAACCCTAAACCCTAAACCCTAAACCCTAAACCCTAAACCCTAAACCCTAAACCCTAAACCCTAAACCCTAAACCCTAAACCCTAAACCCTAAACCCTAAACCCTAAACCCTAAACCCTAAACCCTAAACCCTAAACCCTAAACCCTAAACCCTAAACCCTAAACCCTAAACCCTAAACCCTAAACCCTAAACCCTAAACCCTAAACCC